>CP106721.1:33684621-33699621 GCA_025503065.1 Gossypium bickii
GAACGGGCTTGGCGATCGACGGCGAAAAGACCTGTTGAGCTTGACTCTAGTCCGACTTTGTGAAATGACTTGAGAGGTGTAGGATAAGTAGGAGCCCTCGGGCGGTGAAATACCACTACTTTTAACGTTATTTTACTTATTCCGTGAATCGGAGGCGGGGCACGGCCCCTCTTGGACCCAAGTGTCGCCCGACGTAAGTCAGGCCGAGAGACATTGGGGTAGGAAGATTTGGGAGACTGCCTTCTGTTAAGACCGGTGTCTAGATGACTCCGGCAAGAATCTCGTGTGTGAACAAAAGTAAATGCTCGTTTGATTCCGATTTCAGTCACCCGAGTCGAACCGTGGCGTGGCCTATCGATCCTTTAGACCTTGAATTTGAAGCTGAGGTGTCGGAAAAGTTACCACGCAGAGGATAAGCGGCTTGCTGGCGACCAGCGTTCATAGCGGACGTTGCTTTTTGATCCCGATGTCGGCTCTTCCTATCATTGTGAAAGGCGAAAAATTCACCAAGTGTTGGATTGTTCACCTGGCGGGACCAATAGGGAACGTGAGCTGGTATTTGGAGTTTGGGCCGTCGTGAGACAGGTTAGTTTTACCCTCTGCGATGGCGCGTCGCAATAGTAATTCAACCTGAAGAGGAAGGCCGTTGATTCGCACAATTGGTCATCGCGCGGTTGAAAAGCGATGGCGGAAGCTCACCTCTTGCTGGATTATGTGAACGCCTCTAAGTCGAGAATCCGGGCTAGAAGCGACGCACGCGCCCGTCGCCAGTGCCGACCCGCGATGAAGGGCCTCTACGGCTAGGAGCACGTGTCGTAGGTGCAGCGACCGCGGCGGACAAGTCGCAGCGCCTCAGCCCGTGATTCCCACTTAGGGCGGCAGTACAAGGAATCACTGCTGATCTCCGCATACGCGGGGTATTGTAAGTGGCGAGTGGCCTTGCTGCCACGATCGCAATTCAGCCGCCCGATTCGTCCCTCCCCATCCCCCTCGTCCTTTTGCACGTCCGTACAGGAGTCCACGACCCACCTTAAGCGGGGACTTGAGTCTGAGAGTTAGTTAACTCTTGGCATGCCACAAAGGAACTTTGTAGCTGTGAGCAGTGGTGGTGGAGTGCGACTCCAACCTTTGAGTAGCTCAGGCATGATAATTTCTAAGTGCATGTACCATAGTGCCATCGGCTTCATATATTTTGGGCAAAAAGAAAGATTCCAGTTAAGATACTAAGTGAAGTGTTTCAAACAAAAAGCTGTCCCGCGTTTAGGACTTGTGGAGCTGAGCACCGTGGCGGCCAACGCTCGACCCATCCGTAGTGCAGGAGTCATCGAGTAACGGCGCGCCCAGGTACCTCGGACGTGCGTCTGAGGCCTGCACGTGAGAACTTGGGCACCAGCAGTGCGAGCATTGGAGGTGAAAGAAAGTATTACTATTTTGAGACCTTATGGAACTATCCACCATTTGGACATCAGATAACTTTTGTAAGCGCATTGATAAAAAGTTTTTTAGCTCTTTGAGGAAGTGATGTTGGCGGCCGACAGAGTTTGTCGGTACGCCTTGCTTCGCGCCGGGACATCGGTGCCCACCCAGCGGCGTTTAGGTTCACCGTTGCTCGTGATCAGCTCATCCATCGCGTACTCAGCTGTATAAACGAACATCGTGAGGAATCCAGGGTGTCTCTAAAGCGATCTGGAAGTGTAGCGATCCAGAAGAGTAGAGGTGGATACTCCAGACATGAGCGTACCCAACAGTGGGCCAGATCCATCCAGCTGCGCTCCTGATCCGAAAGTGTAGTTGGTGGCCTGTCATAATAGCACATATCAACGATAATTTCGTGGCACCAAGTCCCTCTTGCACACCTTGAGAGCCTACGGCCTTTTTGGCCACTGAGTCTGTGATAACGATGAGCATCGCATAGCTGCCCGATACGATGCGGCATGAACACTCCCAGCCACCTTAGTGCATCAGAGTGCCAGTGGGCGAGGTTGTCAGGCACGCGTGCTCCTCGGTCGTGCGAGAGCCTCAGCCACCATCGACAACCAAGGCCCTTGGTCGTGCGGGAGGCTCGAGCACCATCGGCAACCTGGGCCCTTGGTCAGTGCGAGAGCCTCGGACACCATCGGCACCTTGGGTGCTTGGATGTGGAGGCCTCGGAACCATCGGCACCTTGGTGCTTGGATGTGCGGGAGCCTCGGCCACCATCGACACCTAGGCCCTTGGCGTGCGGGAGCCTCGAGCACCATCGGCAAACTAGGCCCTCGGTGCGTGCGGGGCCCGGACACCATCGGCAAGGCCCTCGGTCGTGCGGGAGCCTCGGCCACCATCGGCAACCTAGGCCCTTGGTCGTGCGGGAGCCTCGAGCACCATCGGCACCTAGGCCCTTGGATGTGCGGGAGCCTCGGGCACCATCGGCACCTTGGTGCTTGCATGTGCGGGAGACTCGGACACCATCGGTATACTAGGCCCTTGGTCCTGCGGGAGCCTCGGGCACCATCGGCACCTTGGTGCTTGGATGTGCGGGAGCCTCGGGCACCATCGACAGCCTAGGCCCTTGGTCGTGCGGGAGCCTCGGGCACCATCGGCACCTAGGCCCTTGGTCGTGCGGGAGCCTCGAGCACCACCGGCACCTAGGCCCTTGGATGTGCGGGAGCCTCGGGCACCATCGGCACCTTGGTGCTTGCATGTGCGGGAGACTCGGACACCATCGGCATACTAGGCCCTTGGTCGTGCGGGAGCCTCGGGCACCATCGGCACCTTGGTGCCTCGGATGTCTTGCAGGAGCCTCGGGCGCGTCGGCAACTTGGTGCTCGGATGTGCGGGAGCCTCGGACACCATCGGCAACCTTGGTGGTGCACGGATGTGGGAGCCTCGAGCACTTGGTGCCTCGGATGTGCGGGCTAAAGAAAAGTGTCACTGTTTGGACATATGAATGTCGCTTTGGTAGCACATTGGCGAAGTTTTTAGCTCTTTAAAGGGTAGAGATCAGCTGCCCCCGGCGTAGCCCCCTCCAACCCGAGGTGGGGTGCGTCCTCGGACCCCATGGGGGTCGGATTATCCCGCTATGACTCATCAGCGGTGGTGGGTCGATCGCCGTGGTAGTGGCGGGGTGATGATTTTCCGGCCGGTCAAGCCCGTGCCCATAGAAATGTAGCCAGCGACCCGGGACCAAGTTCCTATATCGGGCAAAGATCTCTTGGGGTGGCTTATGCGTTGCTATGGGCTCGAGCAGCTTGCCCTTTCTCCCCGTCATGTTAGGGACGCCTTGTGCCTCCCAAGTCGGTGATCACATGGTGCCTTGGCCTTGCCAAACCCTTACTGCATTCGAAGCTGCCCATGACCCGAGTACCAAGTCCCTTTGGCGGCAGCGGCTCAGCTGGGGGCGTAAGTTGAGCTTGTAGGCTCGGTCTTGGCTCGACCAAGTCCCGGTTGGATTTTGCCTCGTAGTTCTCGTGCCAAGCGGTTGTGGTGCGCCCTCGTTTCATTGTTCCTTCGCTCCCCTACCGATACATCGGTTGGGTGGGTTGTTGGCCGGTGTGCGTGGGTGCTACTACTAATACGCAATGGGCATATGAGTGGTGCTTTGGTTGTGTGTATTGGCGGGCTCGTGCTTACCCGCATCGAGCTGTCGAGCGCACTCCTCTTCATTAACTCCGCTTGTTATGGCGAACTCAAAGAAGTGCGATCGAGATCTGTGTTGCGTACCTAAGCGGATGGAATTATGGATGTGTTGCCGTCCCTTCTCCATCTCGTGCCCTTCCGGGTGCGTGGTGGACCTCAATCGTGCCACATGTCCGAGTGCGCCCTTGAATCAGTGCGGCCTCGTCGGTGCATTGGTGCTCGATCGTGCTTTCGGATCGGAAAATATTTTTGAGAAGTAGGGTCGAGGCCCTTGTCTCTCGATGCCTCGCATTTGTCTCTTGACACGGACGATGCTCGCGCTCTGTTATGACCTCTTCGTTGCTCGCGCGGCATGTTGAGGGCCATGCGGATGCCGGCGTCGCGGAGAATGCTACTGGTTGATCTGCGGTAGTCATATGCTTATCTCAAAGATTAAGCCATGCATGTGTAAGTATGAACAAATTGATTTGTGAAGCTGCGAATGGCTCATTAAATCGATTATAGTTTGTTTGATGGTATTTGCTACTCGGATAACCGTAGTAATTCTAGAGCTAATCGTGCAACAAACCCGACTTCTGGAAGGATGCATTTATTAGATAAAAGGTCGCGCGGGCTTTGCGTTGCTCACGATGATTCATGATAACTTTCGACGGATCGCTTACGGCCTTTGTGCGGCGGCGCATCATTCAAATTTACGCCTATCAACTTTCGATGGTAGGATAGTGGCCTACTATGGTGGTGACGGGTGGCGGAGAGTGGGTTCGATTCGGAGAGGAGCACGAGAAGCGGCTACCACATCCAAGAGCGGCGTGGGCGCGCAAATTACCCAATCGACACGGGAGGTAGTGACAATAAATAACATCACCGGGCTCTATGAGTGCAGTAATTGGAATAAGTACAATCTAAATCCCATGCGAGGATCCATTGGAGGCAAGTGCGGTGCCGGCAGCCGCGGTAATTCAGCTCAATAGCGTATATTTAAGTTGTTGCGATTAAAAAGCTCGTAGTTGGACTTAGGGTGGGTCGGCGGTCCGCCTCACGGTGAGCTGCCGATGCGCTCGTCCCTACTGCCGGCGATGCGCTCCTGGCCTTAATTGGCGGGTCGTTCCTCGTATTTATTGCTGAAGAAATTAGAGTGCTCAAAGCGGGCCTACGCTTGTATACATTAGCATGGGATAACATCATAGGATTTCGATCCTATTGTGTTGCGCCGGGATCGGAGTAATGATTAACGAGGGACGATCGGGGCATTCGTATTTCATAGTCGGTGAAATTCTTGGATTTATGAAAAGGCGAACAAGCTGCGAAAGCATTTGCCAGGATGTTTTCATTAATCAGAAGCGAAAGTTGGGGGCTCGAAGGCGATCGAGATCCGTCTAGTCTCAACCATAAGCGATGCCGACCGAGGATCGGCGGATGTTGCTTTTAGGACTCGCCGGCACCTTATGAGAAATCAAAGTCTTTGGGTTAGGGAGTATGGTCGCAAGGCTGAAACTTAAAGGAATTGGCGGAAGGGCACCACGGGAGTGGAGCACTGCGGCTTAATTTGACTCAACAGGGAAACTTACGAGTCGGACATAGTAAGGATTGTGGTGAGAGCTCTTTCTTGATTCTATGGGTGGTGGTGCATGGCCGTTCTTAGTTGGTGGAAGCGATTTGTGCAGTTAATTAGTTATGAGCGAGACCTCGGCCTGCTAACTAGCTACGGAGGTGATCCTCGTGGCTAGCTCTTAGAGGACTATGGCCTTTTAGGCCAAGGAAGTTTGAGGCAATAGCAGTGCTGTGATGCCCTTAGATGTTACGGGGGCGCGCGCGCGCTCTGCGATGTATTCAGCGAGTCTATAGCCTTGGTAAGCGGGCGGGTAATCTTTGAAATTTCATCGTGATGGGGATAGATCATTGCAATTGTTGGTCTTCAGCGAGGAATTCCTAGTAAGCGCGAGTCATCGGCTCGCGTTGACTACGTCCGCGCCCTTTGTACACACGCGCCGTCGCTCCTACCGATTGAATGGTCGGTGAAGTGTTCGGATCGCGGCGGCGTGGGCGGTCCGCTGCCGCGACGTCGCGAAGTCACGAACCTTATCATTTAGAGGAAGGAGAAGTCGTAACAAGGTTTCGTAGGTGAACTGCGGAAGGATCATTGTCGAAACACTGCCTAGCGAGCGACCCATGAAGCGCGTTGTAAACAACACCGGAGGTGGTGCGGGTGCATCGCGCCTCTCGCCACCCCGCGTCTCGGGCGGTCGGTCTCGTCGTCCCTTTGCCCATCGGGTGGGGTGAGATGTCAAGATCAACCTCTTGAGAGCAAAGCGAACAAACCCCGCGCGAATCGCGCCAAGGAATCGAAAGCGAGAAAAGGGCGTCTTACAGCCGCCTCACCGTTCGCGGTGTCGGTGCTTGATGATGTTGTTCTCTTGTCGCAAAATATCTGAGCGACTCTCGGCAGCGGATATCTCGGCTCTCGCGCCGATGAAGAAGCGTGGCGAAATGCGATGCTTGGTGTGGTGCGAGAATCCGTGAACCATCGAGTCTTTGAAGCGCAAGTTGCGCCCCAAGCCATTAGGGCGAGGGCGCGTCTGCTGGTGTCACGCATCGTCGCCCCATCAACCACTGAGCCCTCGGGCCTCGGCTGGACCGCGGGGCGGAAATTGGCCTCCCGTGCGCTCACGGCCGGCGGTTGGCCTAAATTCGAGTCCTCGGCGTCATCATCGTCGCGACCATCGGTGGTAATCTGCAAGCAAACCTCGTTCGGAGTCGCGCGCGTTCGGCGGTCGAGACCCTTGAACCCACCGGCATCGCGCAGGGCGGTGCTCGCATCGCGACCAGTCGGCGGGATTACCGCTGAGTTTAAGCATATCAATAAGCGGAGGAAAAAAACTTACGGGATTCCCTAGTAGTGGCGGCGAAGCGGGAAGAGCCCGGCTTGAGAATCGGGCGCCATCGGCGGCAATTATGTAATCTGGAGAAGCGTCCTCGGCGGCGGACCGGGCCCAAGTCCCCTGGAAGGGCGCGGGGAAGGTGAAGCCCCGTCGTGCCGGACCTGTCGCACCACAGTATCTCTGAGTCGGGTTGTTTGGGAATGCAGCCCTAATCGGGCGGTAAATTCCGTCAAGGCTAAATCTGGGCGAGAGGCCGATGCGAAACAAATCTGCGCGAGAAAGATGAAAAGGACTTTGAAAAGAGAGTCAAAAAGTGCTTGAAATTGTCGGGAGGAAGCGGATGGGGCGGCGATGCGCCCCGGTCGGATGTGGAGCGGCGAGAGCCGGTCCGCCGATCGGCTCGGGGCGTGGACCGGCGCGGGTCGTGGCGGCGGCCCAAGCCGGGCCTTTGATACGCCCGTGGAGGCGTCGTCGCCTCGATCGTGGGATCGGCGCGCGCCGTCTCGGCGTGCCCGGCACTGCGTGCTCGGGCGTCGGCTGCGGGCTCCCATTCGGCCCGTCTTGAAACACGGACCAAAAAGTCGACATGTGTGCGAGTCAGCGGGCTGAAAACCCGTAAGGCGCAAGGAAGCTGATTGGCGGGATCCCTCGCGCGGGTGCACCGCCGACCGACCTTGATCTTACGAGAAGGGTTGAGTGAGCATGCTGTCGGGACCGAAAGATGGTGAACTATGCAGGCGGGGCGAAGCGGAGAAACTACGGTGGAGGCGCGGCGATCTTGGCGTGCAAATCGTTCGTCGACTTGGGTATAGGGGCGAAAGACTAATCGAACCGTCTAGTAGCTGGTTCCCTCAGAAGTTTCCCTCGGGATAGTGCTGGAGCCCTTAGCGAGTTCTATCGGGTAAAGCCAATGATTAGAGGCATCGGGGCGCAGCGCCCTCGACCTATTCTCAAACTTTAAATAGGTAGGGCGGCGCGGCTGCGCCGTTGAGCCGCGCCACGGAATCGAAGCTCCAAGTGGGCCATTTTGGTAGCGAGCGGCGTGCGGGATGATGAGCAGGGCGGGTTCACGGTGCCCAGCTGCGCGCTAACCTAGAACCCACAAAGGTGTTGGTCGATTAAAGGCAGCGGGGCGGTGGTCATGGAAGTCGAAATCCGCTAAGGAGTGTGTAACAACTCACTGCCGAATCAACTAGCCCCGAAAATGGATGGCGCTTAAGCGCGCGACCTATACGGCGGCCGTCGGGGCAAGGGCGAGAGCCCGATGAGTAGGAGCGCGGCGGTCGCCATAAAACCGAAGCGCGCGCGGCGGGCGGCGGCGTCGGTCGGTGAGATCTTGGTGGTAGTAGCAAATATTCAAATGAGAACTTTGAAGGCGAAGAGGAAAGGTTCCATGTGAGCGGCACTTGCACATGGGTTAGTCGATCTAAGAGGCGGGAAAGCCGTCCGATAAGCGCGTCGGCGCGAGCCGAAAGGAATCGGGTTAAAATTCACGAGCGGGCGGCGGCGGTGGCGGCAGCGTTAGAAGTCGGAGGCGTCGGCGGGGGCCTCGGGAAGAGTTATCTTTTACGTTTAACGGCACTGCCCACCACAGAAGCAGCTCGGGAGGTAGTAGAGTCGGTGGCCGGAAGAGCACCGCCGCGTCGCGTGGTGTCGGTGCGCCCCGGCGGCCCTTGAAAATCCGGAGGGCCGAGTGCCGTCGCGCCGGTCGTACTCATAAACCGCATCGGTCTCAAGGTGAGCGACCTGCGGTCAATGGAACAATGTAGGCAAGGAAGTCGGCAAAATGGATCGTAACCTCGGGAAAGGATTGGCTCGACGAGTGGGCACGGGGTCGATCCGAACCCGTCGGCTGCCGGTGCCTTTGCTCGAGCTGCTCCGCGGCGAGGCGGGTCGCCAGCGTGCGTCCGCGAGGACGGGCTGAGGAGCAGCTCCTCGGGGGCCTTCCCGGCGGCGAGCGATCGACTTCGAAGCGAAATGCGGACAAGGGAATCCATTATTTAATTAAAACAAAGCATTGCGATGGTCCTGCGGATGCTCGCGCAATGTGATTTACGCGATGCTCACGAATGTCAAAGTGAAGAAATTCAACCAAAGCGCGGGTAAGCGGCGGGAGTAACTATGACTCTCTTAAGGTAGCCAAATGCCTCGTCATCTAATTAGTGGCGCGCATGAATGGATTAACGAGATTCCCACTTTGTCACATCTACTATCGGTGAAACCACGACCAAGGGAGCGGGCTTGGCGAGAATCGTGAGGGGAAAGAAGACCTGTTGAGCTTGACTCTAGTCAGACTTTGTGAAATGACTTGAGAGGTGTAGGATAAGTGGGAGCCCTCGGGCGAAATTGAAATACCACTACTTTTGCGTTATTTTTTACTTATTAGTGAATCGGGGCGGGGCACGGCCCCTCTTTTGGACCCAAGGTCGGCCCGGCCGGCGATCGAGCGAGAAGACATTGTCGGGTGGGAGTTTGGTGAGGCGGCACATCTGTTAAAAGATAACGCGGTGTCTAAGATGAGCTCAGCGAGAGAAATCTCGTGTGGAACAAAGGGTAAAAGCTCGTTTGATTACGATTTCCGATGCGAATCTGAGCGAAGTGAAAGCGTGGCCTATCGATCCTTTAGACGCCGAATTTGAAGCTAGAGGTGTCGGAAAAGTTACCACGGGGATAAGCGGCTTATGGCGACCAAGCGTTCATAGCGGCGTTGCTTTTGATCCGCCGATGTCGGCTCTTCCTATCATTGTGAAGCGAAATTCACCAAGTGTTGGATTGTTCACCCACCAATAGGAGCGTGGTGGGTTTAGGCGCCGTCGTGAGGCGAGTTAGTTTTACCCTGCGATGGGCGCGTCGCAATAGTAATTCAACCTAATGCGAGAGAGGCCGTTGATTCGCACAATTGGTCATCGCGCTTGGTTGAAAAGCGATGTGTGAAGCTACCGTCTTATTTGGATTATGGTGAAGCGCCTCTAAGTCGAGAATCGGGCTAGAAGCGGCATGCGCGCCCGTCGCGCCGGTGCCGACCCGCGATGGGGCCTCACGGCCCCGAGAGGCGCGTGTCGTAGGTGCGGCGCGCCGCGGCGGACAAGTCGCGGGCGCCTCCTTGGGCGTAATTCCCACCGGCGGCGGGTAGAATCGCTGCGGCGACTTAAATACGCGGCGGGGTATTGTAAGTGGCGAGTGGCCTTCTTTGCCACGATCCGCGGATTCGACCGCTGCGCGCCGATTCGTCCCTCCCCCATCCCCCTCGTCCTTTTGCGTCCGGCCCGGGGTCACGACCCTGTAGGCGGGGACTTGGTGCTGGAGTTAGTTAAACTCTTGGCGTGCCTCCCCCTCGGGAACACATGCTGCTGAGGCGTGGTGGTGGTGCGGTGCGAGCTCCCAACCTTTGGTGGCTCGGGCACTTGTTCAATTTTCTGCGTGCCACGCCATGCCATCGTGCCATCAGGCTTCTTGTACTTGTTTTGGGCAAAAAGAAAGATTTTGGTTAAAATACTAAGTGTAAGTGGCCTAAAACAAAGCTGTCCCGTTTGGACTTGTGCGGGAGCCCGGGCACCGTCGGCAACCTAGGCCATCCGTAGTGCGGGTCATCGAGGCGGCACCGGCACCTTGGTGCCTCGGACGTCTTGAGGAGCCTCTCGCGCCGTCGGGAACAGGCCCCCCCAGTGCGAGGCGTTGGGGTGTGAAAAAGTGTCACTGTTTGGACATATGGAACTGTCCTGTTTTGGACATACGAATGTGGCACAGTAGCGCATTGATAAAGTTTTTAGCTCTTTTTAGGGAAGTGATGTTGGCGACGGGGTTATCGAGCCTTGCCACGCCCACCGCATGCGGGCGTCGGTGCCCCCCGCGCCGGTTAGGTTCCTGCGGTGCTCGGCGATCCATCCGGCGGTGCTCGTGAGCCCGCCAAAGCGAACATCGTGGGGCATCCGGAATATACAAAGCGATGCAGCGAGTCCCTCACCAATCCGAAGGTAGAATTCGGATATCGAACATGTGGCGTACCCAACAATGGGCCGAATCATCCGGTCGCTCCCAATCCGAAGGTAGTATTCGGATATCATAACATGTGACATATCCAACAATGAACAAATCGCTCTCGGTCCCCCCTTTTTGCAACAAGAGCCTGCGGCACCTTTGGCCTCGGTCTGCGGTAGCCTCGTATGCCGCCGGCACCCCCGATGTGTGCGAGCATAGGGCAACACCGCCACCTTGGTGCATCAGATGTGCGGTAGGCCGAGCACCAAAGCTAAAATTGGGCACCTGTTGGTGCAAAAGCGTCGGGCTAAAAAAAAGTGTCCCTGTTTCAGACATACGAATGTTGCCTGGTAGCACATTGATAAAGTTTTTTTAGCTCTTTAGGGGGGAAGTGATATTGAGCGAGCAGGGGTTGTCAAAGGGCCCTGCCCACGCCCCACGCATGCCGGACGTTGGTGCCCCCCCACCGCCGGTTAGGTTCGGCGGTGCTCGGCGATCCATCCGGCGGTGCTCGTGAGCCCGCCGGCGAACATCCGGCGAGGCATCCCAGAATATTAAAAATGATGCAACGAGTCGTCCCTGTCCCTCCCCTTTTGGAATAGTCCCGGTCCCTCCCCTTTTGGAATAAGATCCTCCCGCACCATGGGCCCTTGGTCGTGCGGGGGCCTCGGGCACCATCGGCAAACTAGGCCCTCGGTCGTGCAGGAGCCTCGGCCACCATCGACAACCAAGGCCCTTGGTCGTGCGGGAGGCTCGAGCACCATCGGCAACCTAGGCCCTTGGTCGTGCGAGAGCCTCGGACACCATCGGCACCTTGGTGCTTGGATGTGCGGGAGCCTCGGGAACCATCGGCACCTTGGTGCTTGGATGTGCGGGAGCCTCGGCCACCATCGACACCTAGGCCCTTGGCCGTGCGGGAGCCTCGAGCACCATCGGCAAACTAGGCCCTCGGTCGTGCGGGAGCCCCGGACACCATCGGCAATCTAGGCCCTCGGTCGTGCGGGAGCCTCGACCACCATCGGCAACCTAGGCCCTTGGTCGTGCGGGAGCCTCGAGCACCATCGGCACCTAGGCCCTTGGATGTGCGGGAGCCTCGGGCACCATCGGCACCTTGGTGCTTGCATGTGCGGGAGACTCGGACACCATCGGTATACTAGGCCCTTGGTCGTGCGGGAGCCTCGGGCACCATCGGCACCTTGGTGCTTGGATGTGCGGGAGCCTCGGGCACCATCGACAGCCTAGGCCCTTGGTCGTGCGGGAGCCTCGGGCACCATCGGCACCTAGGCCCTTGGTCGTGCGGGAGCCTCGAGCACCATCGGCACCTAGGCCCTTGGATGTGCGGGAGCCTCGGGCACCATCGGCACCTTGGTGCTTGCATGTGCGGGAGACTCGGACACCATCGGCATACTAGGCCCTTGGTCGTGCGGGAGCCTCGGGCACCATCGGCACCTTGGTGCCTCGGATGTGCGGGAGCCTCGGGCACGTCGGCAACTTGGTGCTCGGATGTGCGGGAGCCTCGGACACCATCAGCAACCTTGGTGCCTGGATGTGGGGGAGCCTCGAGCACTTGGTGCCTCGGATGTGCGGGCTAAAGAAAAGTGTCCCTGTTTCAGACATATGAATGTCGCCTGGTAGCACATTGACGAAGTTTTTAGCTCTTTAAGGGTAGAGATCCGCTGCCCCCGACGTAGCCCCCTCCAACCCGAGGTGGGGTGCGTCCTCGCCCCCATGGGGTCGGATTGTCCGCTATGACTCATCAGCGGTGGTGGGTCGATCGCCGGCGGTAGTGGCGGGGTGATGATTTTCCGGCCGGTCAAGCCCGTGCCCATAGAAATGTAGCCAACGACCCGGGACCAAGTTCCCTATATCGGGCAAAGATCTCTTGGGGTGGCTTATGCGTTGCTATGGGCTCGAGCAGCTTGCCCTTTCTCCCCCGTCATGTTAGGGACGCCTTGTGCCTCCCAAGTCGGTGATCACATGGTGCCTTGGCCTTGCCAAGCCCACTGCATTCGAAGCTGCCCATGACCCGGTACCAAGTCCGCTTTGGCGGCAGCGGCTCAGCGGGGGCGTAAGTTGAGCTTGTAGGCTCGGTCTTGGCTCGACCAAGTCCCGGTTGGATTTTGCCCCTCGTAGTTCTCGTGCCAAGCGGTTGTGGTGCGCCCTCGTTTCATTGTTCCTTCCGCTCCCCTACCGATACATCGGTTGGGTGGGTTGTTGGCCGGTGTGCGTGGGTGCTACTACTAGTACGCAATGGGCATATGAGTGGTGCTTTGGTTGTGTGTATTGGCAGGCTCCGTGCTTACCCGCATCGAACTGTCGAGCCGCACTCCTCTTCATTAACTCCCCTTGTTATGGCTGAACTCAAAGGGTGCGATCAGGAGATGTGTGTTGCGTACCTAAGCGGATGGAATTATGGATGTGTTGCCGTCCCTTCTCCATCTCGTGCCCTTTCGGGTGCGTGGTGGACCTCAATCGTGCCACTGTGTCCCGAGTGCGCCCCCTTGAATCGGTGCGGCCTCGTCGGTGCATTGGTGCTCGATCGTGCTTTCGGATGCGGAAAATATTTTTGAGAGTAGGGTCAGGCCCTTGTCTCTCGATGCCTACGCATTTTGTCTCTTGACACGGACGATGCTCGCGCTCTGTTATGACCTCTTCGTTGCTCACGCGCGGCATGTTGAGGGCCATGCGCGGTGCCGACGTCGCGGAGGAATGCTACTGGTTGATCTGCCGGTAGTCATATGCTTGTCTCAAAGATTAAGCCATGCATGTGTAAGTATGAACAAATTGGTGTGAAGCTGCGAATGGCTCATTAAATCGATTATAGTTTGTTTGATGGTATTTGCTACTCGGATAACCGTAGTAATTCTAGAGCTAATACGTGCAACAAACCCCGACTTCTGGAAGGATGCATTTATTAGATAAAAGGTCGACGCGGGCTTTGCCCGTTGCTCACGATGATTCATGATAACTCGACGGATCGCACGGCCTTTGTGGCGGCGACGCATCATTCAAATTTCTGCCTATCAACTTTCGATGGTAGGATGGTGGCCTACTATGGTGGTGACGGGTGACGGAGAGGTGGGGTTCGATTCGGAGAGGAGCACGAGAAGCGGCTACCACATCCAAGGAAGGCGGCGGGCGCGCAAATTACCCAATCGACACGGGAGGTAGTGACAATAAATAACAATACCGGGCTCTATGAGTGCGGTAATTGGAATAAGTACAATCTAAATCCCATAACGAGGATCCATTGGAGGCAAGTGCGGTGCCAGCAGCCGCGGTAATTCCAGCTCAATAGCGTATATTTAAGTTGTTGCGGTTAAAAAGCTCGTAGTTGGACTTAGGGGTGGGTCGGCCGGTCCGCCTCACGGTGAGCTGCCGATCTGCTCGTCCCCTACTGCCGGCGATGCGCTCTGGCCTTAATTGGCGGGTCGTTCCTCGGCGCTGTTACTTTGAAGAAATTAGAGTGCTCAAAGCAGGCCTACGCTTGTATACATTAGCATGGGATAACATCATAGGATTTCGATCCTATTGTGTTGGCCGCCGGGATCGGAGTAATGATTAACGAGGGGCGGTCGGGGCATTCGTATTTCATAGTCGGAGAGGTGAAATTCTTGGATTTATGAAAGGCGAACAAGCTGCGAAAGCATTTGCCAAGGATGTTTTCATTAATCAGAACGAAAGTTGGGGGCTCGAAGGCGATCGGATACCGTCTAGTCTCAACCATAAGCGATGCCGGCCGAGGATCGGCGGATGTTGCTTTTAGGACTCCGCCGGCACCTTATGAGAAATCAAAGTCTTTGGGTTCGGGGAGTATGGTCGCAAGGCTGAAACTTAAAGGAATTGACGGAAGGGCACCACGGGAGTGGAGCTGCGGCTTAATTTGACTCAACACACGGGGAAACTTGCAGGTCGGACATAGTAAGGATTGTGGTGAGAGCTCTTTCTTGATTCTATGGGTGGTGGTGCATGGCCGTTCTTAGTTGGTGGAGCGATTTATGCAGTTAATTCCGTTAACGAGCGAGACCTCGGCCTGCTAACTAGCTACGGAGGTGATCCTCCGTGGCTAGCTCTTAGAGGACTATGGCCTTTTAGGCCAAGGAAGTTTGAGGCAATAGCAGTGCGTGATGCCCTTAGATGTTACGGGCGCGCGCGCGCGCTACTGCGATGTATTCAGCGAGTCTATAGCCTTGGCAAGCGGGCGGGTAATCTTTGAAATTTCATCGTGATGGGGATAGATCATTGCAATTGTTGGTCTTCAACGAGGAATTCCTAGTAAGCGCGAGTCATCAGCTCGCGTTGACTACGTCCACGCCCTTTTTGTACACCGCCCGTCGCTCCTACCGATTGAATGGTCGGTGAAGTGTTCGGATCGCGGCGGCGTGGGCGGTCCGCTGCCCGCGACGTCGCGAGAAGTCGCGAACCTTATCATTTAGAGGAAGGAGAAGTCGTAACAAGGTTTCCGTAGGTGAACTGCGGAAGGATCATTGTCGAAACACTGCCTAGCGAGCGACCCGCGAACGCGTTG
>CP106721.1:33714621-33719621 GCA_025503065.1 Gossypium bickii
CTCGGGCACCATCGACAACCTAGGCCCTTGGTCGTGCGGGAGCCTCGGGCACCATCGGCACCTTGGTGCTTGGATGTGCGGGAGCCTCGGGCACCATCAACAACCTAGGCCCTTGGTCGTGCGGGAGCCTCGGGCACCATCGGCACCTTGGTGCCTCGGACGTGCGGGAGCCTCGAGCAGCATCGGCACCTTGGTGCCTCGGATGTGCGGGAGCCTCGGGCACCATCGGCACCTTGGTGCTCGGATGTGCGGGAGCCTCGGGCAGCGTCGACAACTTGGTGCTCGGATGTGCGGGAGCCTCGGACTCCATTGGCAACCTTGGTGCCTAGATGTGGGGGAGCCTCGAGCACTTGGTGCCTCGGATGTGCGGGCTAAATAAAAGTGTCCCTGTTTCAGACATATGGATGTCGCCTGGCAGCACATTGACGAAGTTTTTTTAGCTCCTTAAGGGGTAGAGATCCGCTGCCCCCTGACGTGGCCCCCCTCCAACCCGAGGAGGGGTGCGTCCGCAGCCCCAATGGGGGTCGGATTGTCCCGCTATGACTCATCAACGGTGGTGAGTTGGTCGCCGGCGCTAGTGGCGGTGGTGATGATTTTCCGGCCGGTCAAGCCCGTGCCCATAGAAATGTAGCCAACGACTCCAGGACCAAGTTCCCTATATCGGGCAAAGATCTCTTAGGGTGGCTTATACGTTGCTATGGGCTCGAGCTTGGCTTGCCCATTCTCCCCCGTCATGTTAGGGATGCCTTGTGCCTCCCAAGTCGGTGACCACATGGTGCCTTGGCCTTGCCAAGCGCCGTTACTGCATTGAAGCCGCCCATGACCCAGCACCAAGTCCCTTTGACGGCAACGGCTCATTGGGGGGCGTAAGTTGAGTTTGTAGGCTCGGTCTTGGCTCGACCAAGTCCCAGTTGGATTTTTCCCCTCGTAGTTCTCGTGCCAAGCGGTTGTAGTGCGCCCTCGTTTCATTGTTCCTCCCGCTCCCCTACCAATACATTGGTTGGGTGGGTTGTTGGCCGATATGCGTGGGTTATACTACTAGTACGCAATGGGCATATGAGTGGTGCTTTGGTTGTGTGTATTGGCAGGCTCCGTGCTACCCGCATCGAACTGTCGAGCCGCACTCCTCTTCATTAACTTCCCTTGTTCTAATTGAACTCAAGGGTGCGATCGGGATCCTGTGTTACGTACGTAAGCTAGATGGAATTATGGATGTGTTGCCGTCCCTTCTCCATCTCGTGCCCTTTTGGGTGCGTGGTGGACCTCAATCGTGCCCTGTGTCCCGAGTGCGCCCCCTTAAATCGGTTCAGCCTTGTCGGTGCATTGGTGCTCGATCGTGCTTTCGGATACGGAAAATATTTTTGAGAGTAGGGTCCAGGCCCTTGTCTCTCGATGCCTATGCATTTTGTCTCTTGACACAGACGATGCTCGCGCTCTGTTATGACCTCTTCGTTGCTCACGCGGCGTGTTGAGGGCCATGCAAAGGCCGACGTCGCGGAGGAATGCTACTGGTTGATCCCGCCAAAGTAGTCATATGCTTGTCTCAAAGATTAAGCCATGCATGTGTAAGTATGAACAAATTCGCATGTGAAAGCGTGAATGGCTCATTAAATCGATTATAGTTTGTTTGATGGTATTTGCTACTCGGATAACCGTAGTAATTCTAGAGCTAATACGTGTAACAAACCCCGACTTCTGGAAGGGATGCATTTATTAGATAAAATGTCGACGCGGGCTTTGTCGCGTTGCTCGATGATTCGTGATAACTTTCGACGGATCGCACGGCCTTTGTGCGGCGACGCATCATTCAAATTTACGCCTTATCAACTTTCGATGGTAGGATAGTGGCCTACTATGGTGGTGACGGTGACGGAGAATTGGGGTTCTATTAGGAGAGGAGCCGAGAAGCGGCTACCACATCCAAGGAAGGCGCAGTAGCGCGCAAATTACCCAATCGACACGCGGGAGGTAGTGACAATAAATAACAATACCGGGCTCTATGAGTCCGGTAATTGGAATGAGTACAATCTAAATCCCTTAACGAGGATCCATTGAGAGGCAAGTCCGGTGCCGGCAACGCGGTAATTCCAGCTCAATAGCGTATATTTAAGTTGTTGCGGTTAAAAAGCTCGTAGTTGGACTTAGGGGTGGGTCGGCCGGTCCGCCTCACGGTGAGCACCGGCCCGCTCGTCCCCTACCGCGGCGATGCGCTCGGCCTTAATTGGGCGGGTCGTTCCTCCCAGATGTTACTTTGAAGAAATTTCGAGTGCTCAAAGCGGGGCCTACGCTTGTATACATTAGCATGGGATAACATCATAGGATTTCGATCCTATTGTGTTGGCCTTCCGGGATCGGAGTAATGATTAACGAGGGACGATCGGGGCATTCGTATTTCATAGTCGAGGTGAAATTCTTGGATTTATGAAAGGCGAACAAGCTGCGAAAGCATTTGCCAAGGATGTTTTCATTAATCAAGAACGAAAGTTGGGGGCTCGAAGATGATCGGACACCGCCCTAGTCTCAACCATAAGCGATGCCGACCGAGGATCGGCGGATGTTGCTTTTAGGACTCATAGGCACCTTATGAGAAATCAAAGTCTTTGGGTTCCGGGGAGTATGGTCGCAAGGCTGAAACTTAAAGGAATTGACGGAAGGGCACCACGGGAGTGGAGCTGCGGCTTAATTTGACTCAACACGGAAACTTACGAGTCCGACATAGTAAGGATTGTGGTGAGAGCTCTTTCTTGATTCTATGGGTGGTGGTGCATGGCCGTTCTTAGTTGGTGGAGCGATTTGTCCAGTTAATTCCGTTAACGAACGAGACCTCAGCCTGCTAACTAGCTACACGGAGGTGATCCTCCGTGGCTAGCTTCTTAGAGGGACTATGGCCTTTTAGGCCAAGGAAGTTTGAGGCAATAGCAGTCCGTGATGCCCTTAGATGTTACGGGCGCGCGCGCGCTACTAATGCGATGTATTCAACGAGTCTATAGCCTTGCCGGATGTGCCCGGGTAATCTTTGAAATTTCATCGTGATGGGGATAGATCATTGCAATTGTTGGTCTTCAATGAGGAATTCCTAGTAAGCGCGAGTCATCAGCTCGCGTTGACTAAATCCACGCCGCCTTTGTACACACCGCCCGTCGCTCCTACCGATTGAATGGTCCGGTGAAGTGTGTTGGATCGCGGCGACGAGGCGGTTCGCCGCGCGCGACGTCGCGAGAAGTCCGCGAACCTTATCATTTAGAGGAAGGAGAAGTCGTAACAAGGTTTCCGTGAGGTGAACTGCGCAGAAGGATCATTGTCAAAAAACCGCCCAGCGAGCGACCCGCGAACGCGTTGTAAACAACACCGGAGGTGGTGCGGGTGCATCCGCGCCTCTCGCCACCCCCCCAAGTCTCGAGCGGTCGACCTGCGTCGTCCCTTTGCCCATCGGGTGGGGTGAGATGTCAAGATCAACCTCTTCGAGGAAAAAACGAACAAACCCCGCGCGAATCGCTAAGGAATCGGAGCGAGAAAAGGGGCACGTCTTCGTCGCCGCGCGCTCGATTCGCGATGTCGGTGCTCGAGAGATGTTGTTCTCTTGTCGCAAAATATCTGAACGACTCTCGACAAGCGGATATCTCGCTCTCGCATCGATAAAGAACGTGGCGAAATGCGATACTTGGTATGAATTGCGAGAATCCCGTGAACCATCGAGTCTTTGAACGCAAGTTGCGCCCCAAGCCATTAGGCGAGGGGCACGTCTGCTGGGTGTCACGCATCGTCGCCCCCATCCAACCCTGAGCCCTCGGGCCTCGGTTGGACCGCGGGTCGAAAATTTGCCTCCCGTGCGCTCACAGCTAGCGGTTGGCCTGAATTTGAGTCCTCGACGACATCATCGTCGCGACCATCGGTGGTAATCGCCGTAAGCAACCTCATCGAGTCGCGCGCATCCGTCGATCGAGACCGACGGCGGTGCTCGTGATCGCGACCCAGTCGCGGGATTACCCACCGAGTTTAAGCATATCAATAAGCGGAGGAAAAGAAACTTACCAGATTCCCCTAGGGCGACGAAGCGAACCGAGAAGAGCCCGGCTTAAGAATCGGGCGCCATCGGCGTCTCGAATTGTAAGCTGGATAAGCGTCCTCGCAATGGACCGAGCCCAAGTCCCCTAGAAAGAAGGCGCGGCGAGAGGTAAGAGCCTGTCGTGCCGGACCCTGTCGCACCACGAGGCGCTACCTACGAGTCGGGTTGTTTGGGAATGCAGCCCCTAATCGGGCGGTAAATTCTGGCCCAAGGCTAAATACTGGGCGAGAGGACCGATAGCGAACAAGTATCGCGAGGAAAGATGAAAAGGACTTTGAAAAGAGAGTCAAAGAGTGCTTGAAATTGTCGGGAGGGGAAGCGGATGAGGGCGCGATGCGCCCGGTTGGATGTGGAACGATGAGCCGGTCCATTGATCGGCTCGGGCGTGGACCGACGCGGGTCGTGGCGGCGGCCCAAGCCGGGCCTTTGATACGCCTTGGAGACGCCGTCGCCTCGATCATGGGATCCAAAGACGCACCGTCTCGGCGCAGCCGGCACTGCGTGCTCCGGGCGTCGGCTGCGGGCTCCCATTCGACCCGTCTTGAAACACGGACCAAGGAGTCTCGACATGTGTGAGTCAACGGGCTAGAAAACCCGTAAGGCGCAAGGAAGCTGATTGGCGGGATCCCTCGAGGGTGCACCGCCGACCGACCTTGATCTTCTGAGAAGGATTCGAGTGAGAGCACACTGTCGGGACCCGAAAGATGGTGAACTATGCGGCGAGCAGGCGAAGCCGGAGGAAACTGGTGGAGGCCCGAGCGATCTTGGCGTGCAAATCGTTCGTCTGACTTGGGTATAGGGGCGAAAGGCTAATCGAACCGTCTAGTAGCTGGTTCCCTCCGAAGTTTCCCTTAGGATAGCTGGAGCCCTTAGCGAGTTCTATCGGGTAAAGCCAATGATTAAAAGCATCGGGCGCAACGCCCGACCTATTCTC